>ONZH01026702.1:0-43903 GCA_900303285.1 Rhinella marina
TTACAGTGCAGGAGCAGGCAAAGCACATAAAAATTTATCGAGGCCCTGTATGGCTGTGACTACAGAGTGACCTAGTTACAGTGCAGGAGCAGGTGAAGCACATAAAAATTTATCGAGGCCCTGTATGGCTATGACTACAGAGTGACCGAGTTACAGTGTAGGAGCAGACGAAGCACATAAAAATTTATCGTGGTCCTGTATGGCTGTGACTACAGAGTGACCAAGTTACAATGCAGGAGCAGGCGAAGCACATAAAAATTTATCATGGCCCTGTATGGCTGTGACTACAGAGTGACCGAGTTACAGTGCAGGAGCAGGCGAAGCACATAAAAATTTATTGTGGCCCTGTATGGCTGTGACAACAGAGTGACCGTGTTACAGTGCAGGAGCAGGCAAAGCACATCAAAATTTATCGTGGCCCTGTATGGCTGTGACTACAGAGTGACCGAGTTACAGTGCAGGAGCAGGCGAAGCACATAAAAATTTATCGAGGCCCTGTATGGCTGTGACTACAGAGTGACCGAGTTACAGTGCAGAAGCAGGCGAAGCACATAAAAATGTAGCATGACCCTGTATGACTGTGACTACAGAGTGACCGAGTTACAGTGCAGGAGCAGGCGAAGCACATAAAAATTTATTGTGGCCCTGTATGGATGTGACAACAGAGTGACCGAGTTACAGTGCAGGAGCAGGCGAAGCACATAAAAATTTATCGAGGCCCTGTATGGCTGTGACTACAGAGTGACCGAGTTACAGTGCAGGAGCAGGCGAAGCACATAAAAATTTATCGAGGCCCTGTATGGCTGTGACTACAGAGTGACCGAGTTACAGTGCAGAAGCAGGCGAAGCACATAAAAATGTTAGCATGACCCTGTATGACTGCGACTACAGAGTGACCGAGTTACAGTGCAGGAGCAGGCGAAGCACATAAAAATTTATCGAGGCCCTGTATGGCTGTGACTACAGAGTGACCGAGTTACAGTGCAGGAGCAGGCGAAGCACATAAAAATTTAGCGTGACCCTGTATGGCTGTGACTACAGAGTGACCGAGTTACAGTGCAGGAGCAGGCAAAGCACATAAAAATTTATCGAGGCCCTGTATGGCTGTGACTACAGAGTGACCTAGTTACAGTGCAGGAGCAGGTGAAGCACATAAAAATTTATCGAGGCCCTGTATGGCTATGACTACAGAGTGACCAAGTTACAGTGCAGGAGCAGGCGAAGCACATAAAAATTTATCGTGGCCCTGTATGGCTGTGACTACAGATTGACCGAGTTACAGTGCAGGAGCAGGCGAAGCACATAAAAATGTATTGTGGCCCTGTATGGCTGTGACAACAGAGTGACCGTGTTACAGTGCAGGAGCAGGCAAAGCACATAAAAATTTATTGTGGCCCTGTATGGCTGTGACAACAGAGTGACCGAGTTACAGTGCAGGAGCAGGCGAAGCACATAAAAATTTATCGAGGCCCTGTATGGCTGTGACTACAGAGTGACCGAGTTACAGTGCAGGAGCAGGCAAAGCACATAAAAATTTATAGAGGCCCTGTATGGCTGTGACTACAGAGTGACCGAGTTACAGTGCAGGAGCAGGCAAAGCACATAAAAATTTATCGAGGCCCTGTATGGCTGTGACTACAGAGTGACCGAGTTACAGTGCAGAAGCAGGCGAAGCACATAAAAATGTAGCGTGACCCTGTATGACTGTGACTACAGAGTGACCGAGTTACAGTGCAGGAGCAGGCGAAGCACATAAAAATTTATCGAGGCCCTGTATGGCTGTGACTACAGAGTGATCGAGTTACAGTGCAGGAGCAGGCAAAGCACATAAAAATTTAGCGTGACCCTGTATGGCTGTGAATACAGAGTGACCGAGTTACAGTGCAGGAGCAGGCAAAGCACATAAAAATTTATCGAGGCCCTGTATGGCTGTGACTACAGAGTGACCGAGTTACAGTGCAGGAGCAGGTGAAGCACATAAAAATTTATCGAGGCCCTGTATAGCTATGACTACAGAGTGACCGAGTTACAGTGCAGGAGCAGGCAAAGCACATCAAAATTTATCGTGGCCCTGTATGGCTGTGACTACAGATTGACCGAGTTACAGTGCAGGAGCAGGCGAAGCACATAAAAATTTATTGTGGCCCTGTATGGCTGTGACAACAGAGTGACCGTGTTACAGTGCAGGAGCAGGCAAAGCACATAAAAATTTATTGAGGCCCTGTATGGCTGTGACTACAGAGTAACCGAGTTACAGTGCAGGAGCAGGCGAAGCACATAAAAATTTATCGTGGCCCTGTATGGCTACGGTGACAACAGAGTGATCGAGTTAGACTGAGGTAGCAGGTGAACCACCCAAAAATTTAGCCTGACACAGCATGGCGGTGACACCACCAATGCCTTTGTCCGACAGAGATTGCAGTCAAATGGCTGTAGGTGAGCCTCCCCCCAATTTTTTTTTGGAGTGTCTGAAGTCGACCCTCCGAAAAAAAATAATTTTTGTGTCTGTGGTTGACGATACTGAAAAATTGTTTTAGAGTGTCTGTAGTTGACACTCCTGAAAAATTGTTTGAGTGTCTGTAGTTGACGCTCCTGAAAAATGGTTTTAGAGTGTCTGTAGTTGACGCTCCGGAAAAATTGTTTGGAGAGAGGGCCTGTAGGTGGCCCTCCAGAAACATTGTCTTAAAAGAGTGCCAGTTGGCCCTCTAAAAAATTCCTTTTTGGGTCAGCGTTTGGCAATGAAGAGAAGGAGGAGGAGGAGTAGAGGAGAGGAATCGGATACATAAGGAATCTTATTCTTTAGCTGCTTTCCCCCGGAGATTTGAATGCCGGTGAACTCCAGGCTTTGTTCATTTTAATAAGCGTCAGCCTGTCAGTTGACAGGTGTGTACGCCTATCGGTGATAACGCCACCAGCTGCACTGAATACCCGCTCTAACAACACGCTAACGGCAGGGCAGGCCAGCACCTCCAAGGCGTACAGAGCCAGTTCAGGCCACGTGTCCAGCTTTGAAACCCAGTAGTTGTATGGAGCAGAGTGATCACGCAGGACGTTGGTATGGTGAGCTAGGTACTCCCTCACCATCTTTCTATACAGCTCCCCCCTACTCTGCCTAGACTGGGGAAAGTTGACAGTGTCTTGCTGGGGTGACATAAAACTGGCAAAGGCCTTGGAGAGCGTTCCCCTGCCAGTGCTGGACAAGCTGCCTGCTCGGCTCCTCTCCCCCGCTACTTGGCCCACAGAATCACGCCCTCTGCCGCTAGCGGCGTCAGATGGGAAGGATTGTTTCAGCTTGTGCACCAGGGCCTGTTAATATTGATTCACTCTCATACTCCTTTCCTCTACAGGGATGAGAGTGGAAAGGTTCTGCTTGTACCGTGGGTCCAGGAGAGTGAACACCCAGTAATCGGTGTTTGAAAAAATGCTTCTAAAGCGAGGGTCACGGGATAGGCAGCCTAACATGAAGTTTGCCATGTGTGCCAGAGTCTCAACACGCAAGAATTCCCTCTCCTCACTGGCCTGACTCTCCATTTCCTCCTCCTCCTCCAACTCCTCCTCTTCAGCCCATACACGCTCAAGAGTTAAGAAGGACTAAGCATTGGTACCCTCTTCTGTCTCGCCAACATTCTCCTCCTCTTCCTCCTCATCCCCCTCCTCCAATACGCGCTGACAAACAGACCGGAGGGTGCTCTGGCTATCAAGCGACATATCTTCTTCTCCCATCGCCTGTGACAAGCGCAAAGCTTCTGACTTCATGCTGAGCAGTGAGTTTTTCAACAGGCAAAGCAGCGGGATGGTGAGGCTGATAATGGCGGCATCGCCGCTGACCATCTGTGTTGACTCCTCAAAGTTGCTCAACAACTGGCAGATATCAGACATCCACGTCCACTCCTCATTGTAGACTTCAGGAAGCTGACTGACCTGACTACCAGTTCTGGTAGAAGTTGACATCTGGCAGTCTACAATCGCTCTGCGCTGCTGGTAAACTCTGGATAACATGTTTAATGTCGAATTCCATCTCGTGGGCAAGTCGCACAACAGTCGGTGAGCTGGCAGTTGTAGGCACCGCTGCGCTGCCCTGAGAGTGGCAGCATCTGTGGTTGACTTGCGGAAATACGCACAGATGCAGCGCACCTTGGTGACCAAATCTGATAAATTCTGGTATGTCTTGAGGAACCGCTGAACTATGAGATTCAACACGTGGGCCAGGCACATGTGTCAGTCTGCCGAGTTGCAGAGCCGCCACCAGGTTACGCCCGTTGTCACACACAACCATGCCTGGCTTGAGGTTCAGCGGTCTGCGGCGTGATGCCCTGTAACAGCTCTTGGGCGGTGTGCCTTTTGTCACCTAAGCTCAGCAGTTTGAGCACCGCCTGCTGGCGCTTACCCACGGCACTGCTGTTGCGCCTAGAGCTACCGACTGAAGGCGCCGTGCCCAAGGATGGTAATTCTGAGGAGGAGGAGGAGGGGTTGGAGGAAGAGGCATAGTACATCTGAGAAACCGTGACCGAGGTAGGCCCTGCAATCCTCGGTGTGGGCAGTACATGAGCGGCCCCAGGGTCAGACTCAGTCCCAGCCTCCACCAAGTTAACCCAATGTACCGTCAGTGAGATATAGTGTCCCTGCCCGGCAGCACTTGTCCACGTGTCCGTTATCACTAACCGCGTTGGTCAGGGCACGGATGATGTTCTCTGACACGTGCTGGTGTAGGGCTGGGACGGCACATCGGGAAAAATAGTGGCGGCTGGGGACCAAGTACCGAGGGACAGCCACCGCCATCAGGTTGCGGAAAGCCTCAGTCTCTACCAGTCTATAGGGCAGCATCTCCAGGCTCAACAATTTGGAGATGCTGACGTTTAGGGCTTGTGCATGTGGGTGGCTGGAATTGTATTTGCGCTTGCGCTCAAATGTCTGCTGCAAAGACAGCTGAACGCTGCGCTGGGACACATTAGTGGAGGTTGTGGAGGATCATGGAGGTGAAGGGGTGGTTGTAGGGCGGGATGTGATCGTGCCAGGGTCCTGGGCGGGGGGTTGACTCACCGAGCCAGCATGTGACACAGGGGAAGGGGCAGTGGTGTGACCCGCAGGAGGTGAACGGCCTTGGTTCCACTGAGTCGGGTGTTTAGCACTCATATGCCTGCGCATGCTGGTAGTGGTTAGGCTGGTAGTGGTGGCTCCCCTGCTGATCCTGGTGTGGCACAGGTTGCACACCACAGTCCGTCGGTCATCCTCACTTTCTTTAAAAAACCTCCAGACTTGCGAACATCTAGGCCTCGGCACGGGAGCTTGACTCCGTGAAACAGTTGCTGATCTACCTGCTCTGGCCCTGCTTCTCCCTCTGGCCACCCCACTGCCTCTTCCAACCTGTTCTGGTGCTGCACTTGCCTCCCCCTCAGAAGCACTGTCTTGAGTTGGATTACCAACCCAGCTCGGGTCAGTCACCTCATCATCCACCAGCTCTTCCTCTGATTCCTCACTCTGCTCCCCCCTCGGACTTACTGCCCTGACAACCGTGTCTCATCATCATCATCATCATCAGTAACTCGCCAGGTAAATAATAATACTAATAATCTTAATATTTATTTATATAGCGCCAACATATTCCGCAGCACTTTACAATTCAATTGACAGCTATAGAGGTTTTGGAAACAGCGGTATTGCAAGATATGATAGAAATTAAAGGCTATGTAAACCTTTGGGGGGCATCATTTTTTCAATTGGTCTTTATTAAAAATATGTTGTCCTTTTTTCTGTACAGAGCTGAGATGCTGTAGTAGCAACTAGGGTTGGGCAATATCAAAAATATACTCACAATAACGATATTAAGAAATTTATCGCGATAACAATATATATTGCGATAAATACCCATTTAGAAGAAAAAAACTATTGGGGCCACAAGGAGATATTATACTGTATGGGGGGCCACAAGTAGACGTTATACTGTATGGGGGGGCCACAAGGAGACGTTATATTGTATGGGGGCCACAAGGAGACATTATACTGTATGGAAGCAGCCACAAGGAGACGTTATACTGTATGGGGGCCACAGTATACTGTATGGGGGGCCACAAGGAGACATTATACTGTATGGGGGCCACAAGTAGACGTTTTACTGTATGGGGGGCCACAAGGAGACATTATACTGTATGGGGGCCACAAGTAGACGTTATACTGTATGGGGGCCACAAGGTGACATTATACTGTATTGGGGGCCACAAGAAGACGTTATACTGTATGGGGGCCACAAGGAGACGTTATACTGTGTGGGAGCCACAAGGAGACATTATACTGTATGGGGGCCACAAGGAGACGTTATACTGTGTGGGAGCCACAAGGAGACATTATACTGTATGGGGAAAGCCACAAGGAGATGTTATACCGTATAGGGGCAGCCACAAGGAGACGTTATACCGTATAGGGGCAGCCACAAGGAGACGTTATACTGTATGGGGGCAGCCACAAGGAGACATTATACTGTATGGGGGCAGCTACAAGGAGACGTTATACTGTATGGGGATAATGGGGGCCACAAGGAGACATTATTGGCTTGGGGCAGCGGCCAGGCAGCCACAACTTGGAGCTGTTAATCGTTATACTGTATGGCATTATGGGGCACTGTCCGCTGGGGCAGCAGCCACAAGGAGACATTTACAGTGGGGGGCAGCAGTCACAAGGAGGCATTTACAGTGGGGGGCAGCAGCCACAAGGAGGCATTCACATTGGGGGCAGCAGCCACAAGGAGGCATTTACAGTGGGGGCAGCAGCCACAAGGAGGCATTTACAGTGGGGGGCAGCAGCCACAAGGAGATAATCCATTACAGTGGGGTCAGCAGCCACAAGGTGCTGCCCCCCCCCCCCCCTCAGCGGCTTCGCCCGGTCGTCATCTCATTCCGAGGTTAGACGTCAGTGGGCGGAGACTGCACCATGGGAACCAACGAGGAGGAGCCTGGACGGCCGCTGCAGGAGTCAATCAGTATGTAATGTTGTAAAGGCGGGCGGTCGTGGGCTCAGATTTTGAAGCGTTCAGCGCACATGACCGCTTTGATGACGTCACAAAATACCGCGGTTATTAGGAAACAGTGATATCGCCATATCGCTGTTTCCTAATACCGCGGTATACCGACAACACCGGTATATTGCGCAACCCTAGTAGCAACCTGTGGATTTTCTCTCTTTTCCGTCATTTGAGGAGCTGACAGGCTCCTTATCACTGACATTCACACAGCTAGAAAAACAGTTAACCCTTTGAGACAGAATGGCTCATTATTTTTAATAAAGGCCAATTGAAAATAGGATTTTTAGTCAAAAATGAGTAAAATGCAATCATAAACAAAAAACTGTCTCTGAAGGTGTACATAGCCTTTAAGAAAAAATCAAATCTAACTATCAAAGAAATTAGGGCAATGAGAGAATTAATGGAAATAAAATAAATAAATGGTTATAAAGTCTGCCACTGGGGGGATTTTTATGTGACTAAGGCTCCATTCACACGACCGTATGTATTCCGTGTCCGTATAAAAATGGAACGGAAGACATACGGAAAGTCTTCTGTAGTGTTCTGTAATTTTGCGGACCCATTGACTTTAATGGGGCTACGGACGTGTTTTGCGGCCAAGTATAGGACATGTTTCCTTTTTTTTTTTTTTTGCAGGAGAACTTCCGTAATATACGGCTGCGGAATGCACACGGTGTGCATTCCGCATTTTTTTTTCTCCTATGGAAAAATGAATGGGTCCGTATGGTTCCGCATCTTATCCGCAAAAATGCGGATAAGATACGGAAATGAACATACGGTCGTGTGAATGGGGCCTAAGGCTTCTTCTACATCTGTGTTAGGGGTCTCTGGGGTCCAGCATAGCCAGATATTACCACGTGTCCACCAGACCCCATTGACTATAATGTCCGGCCACTTCCCAACATATATGGTATATTTTTCGGGTAGCTGCCGGATCCCATTATAGTCAAGGGGCCAGCAGTAACGTGGTAACATCTGGCTATGCTGGATCTAGGGTTGCACCAGGTATTCTGCGCAGCCTAGTATCAGAGGACAGCAGCAGCACAGGAGAGAAGGAAGCTCTTCCTCCCCCCTATGCTACTGCTGCCACCAATGAGAGGAGGGGGGGCGGAGAAGGGGAGGGGCTGTGGCCGCTGCGCCACCAATGAACATTACTATCATTTAATACAAGTGCAGGACCGGGTGCCGGCGCAGAATCACATAGCCGGCAACCGACCTGTAAGAAAGGGAGCTGCGATCAGCGGTAGTTAACCCCCCAGGTGCGGTACCTGAGGGGTTAACTGCAGCGTATCACAGCTCCCTGTCATGGGTGCCGGCTATGTGATTCTGCGCCGGCACCCGCTACTGCACTTGTATTAAATGATAGTAATGTTTATTGGTGGCGCAGTGCACCCTCCCCCCCCCCCCAACTCCCCAGTATTAAATTATTGGTGGCGCAGTACGCCCTGCCCCCAACCCCCCAGTATAATAAACATTGGTGGCAGTGGTAGATTCTGATCGGAGCCCCAGCAATGTAATCACGGGGCTCCGATCGGTTATCATGGCAACCAGGATGCTACTGAAGCCCTGCTGCCATGGTAAGCTCCCTGCTGCTGTGTGCACTATGCACAGGGCAGCAGGGAGAGTGTAAGTCCTATGCACCCTAATAGATGTCTATTAGGGTGCATAGGACAAGGGTTCTAGCCCCTAAGGGGGCTAATAGGAAATTAAAAGTTAAAACAAAAAGTTAAAAAAAAAAAAACACTAATATTAAAAAAGAACTACCGAAAAAAAAATTTATTCTCTGACCTATTAGAAAGGTGCATGATATAATCTGTAGTGAATGCAATCTTCTCATCAGAGACTGTATTTATGAGTTATCCCCTCTCTTCTAATTGTTGCTGGGTCATGTGACCAACTCCCTGACCTTCAACTAACCCAGGACAGGAAGCCAGTCACTTCTCTATTCATTCCTATGAGACTGAAAGTGAGGCTCCCATAGGAATGCATAGAGAATTAGACTTCCTGTCCACACATAAGATTATGTGTGAGTTGGTGGGTCTAATTCCTAGTCACATGACACAGATGAGAAACATCAGGGAGATATAACTCAAAAATACAGACACTGAAAAGAAAATGACATTCACTACAGATTACATCATGTACATTTCTAGCAGGACATGGAATAAAATTTTTTGCAGGAGTTCTTCTTTAACTTCCCCCTTCCCAATTTTACATATAAAATATATAAACAATAAATAAATAAACATATTAGGTATCGCCACGTCCAAAAAGACCAAAGTATTAAAATATTAAAAAATATTTCCTATGCGGTGAATGCCGTAACAGAATAAAATAAATAAATAAAAACTGCACGATTCACCATTTTTTAGTCACCTTGTCCCCCACCAAAAAAATAGGATAGGACTGTTCTATGGGTTGGACGTTTTATAAAATGCGGAATGCAAGCAGATTTTTTAGGTGTTTTGATTTTTTCGCGTGGTATCGAATGCTATTGAGTATCGCAATACTTTTCGCAATACTTTTTTATGGTATCGAAACCGAATCAAAATTTTGGTATCGTGACAACCATAGCTGGATCCAGAGTGCTACGGCATGCTGTTCTCTGCTGAGACTGCCTGCCAGATCGCTATTCTATGGGGCCAACAGAAATAGCTGAGCTTGACTATTTTCGGCGGCCCCATAGAAATGAATGGAGGGCGGCTGTGAGTGCGCAGTGCACCTTCTACAACTTTCAGGGATCCATTCTAGAAGTAGGTGCAGGTCCCAGAGGTAGGACCCACACCTATCAGACAAAGGGGGCATAACCTAGCGATTGGAATACCCCTTGAAGATATTAGTTGTTTTATTGACGACTGCCTTATCCTATAAATAGCAGTCGTGGGTCTCTGGACTTCTTTTTAAAGGGCCTGAACAATAATGTTTGGCAGATCAGATTTACATAGGAGATGAGTCCTGAATGGATCAATTTTCTCAATCTCACTATTTTTAAAAATAAAGGGGGAGATTTATCAAACTGATGTAAAATAGAACTGGCTTTGTTGCCCATAGCGACCAATCAGATTCTACCTTCCAGTGAAAAATGAAAGATGGAATCTGATTGGTTGCTATGGCCAACTAAGCCAGTTCTGTTTTACACCAGTTTGATAAATCTCCCCCAGTATCCTTATTTGGTAGTTCGAACACTTGCAGACCGCAAAACGGATACAGTTGTGTGTATGAGGCCTAATCCTATCTTTTTGGTCCTGCCTGCTAAAGGGTTTGTCTTGGCCTACCGTGTGTGATACGACCACGATCAGCCTGGAAAACACAGTCCGTGTGCAGACCTCATCTCCCAGGCTGACAGAACTCTCCTGACCTGAAATGACTGCATCACAGTCGTTTATGATACAGCCAGTGTATTATCTGATGGTGGGTATGTACACATTAGGAGGTGAGTGCACAACAACTGCTCCACAGTCAGATAAAGACTAGTTGTACCCTAAATTACTATGACACAATCAGTTCTGGTCAGGGAAGCCGCGGATCACCTGGCAAAAACCTCTTGTATTAGATTTTTTTTTGGCAGAAATGACTGGATTTCATCCTCTCCATTGCAAAGGGAGAAATCCATGGTGGAGATTGGCAGCTTATGACATGCTGCAGATTACAAATCCATGCAGCAGGCCAATTACGGTAGGTTCACATTGCCAATTCGTTTTCCATTCTTCTGATCCACGAGGAAAGAAAAAAAACAGATTTTGTATTTCAAGCATCCATTATGCTCAATTATGCTCATTTTGTATCTGTTTTAGCCATTTCCATCTGAGATCCATTATATTAGATGGCAAAAAAATCCTCCACAAAGTATTTTTTTTCCTCTCTAAGGCTACTTTCACATTTGCGTTGTTGTTTTTCTGTATTGAGATCCAGCAGAGGATCTCAATATCGGAAAAAACAAAACGTTTCCGTTTAGTCCTCATTCATTCTGAGTGGATAGAGATCCGTTCAGGATGCATCAGGATGTCTTCCGTTCTGGCAGCATTCTGTTTTGTGAGCGGACACAAGACTGCTGCAAGCTGTGGTTTTGTGTCCGATCATAACAACGGAAAAAAAAACGATCCGGCACTAAAAACAATGTAAGTCAATGGTGACATCTATTTTTTTAGGAGCCTAAAAATCTGTATCGGTCACCCATTGACTCTCAACGTATTTAGTGACGGATGTTTTTTTTTTTCGGTTTTGATTTCACATAACTGCATCCTAACGGAACGGATGCATCCTGATGAGCAAAATCAAAACGGATCCATTTAATATCAGAATTGAGATCCTCTGCCGAATCTCAATACTAGAATTAACAACACAAGTGTGAAAGCCCTAAATAACGGATCTCTTATAAAAAAAAAAAGGCTAAAACAATATACTGTATTTTTCGCTTTATAAGATGCACTTTGTTTCCCCCAAAAGTAGGGGGAAAATTGCGGTGCGTCTTATAAAGCGAACACAAGTGAACACTTCCATTATGGAAGCGCTCACTAGTATATATTAGGTGCCAGGACCCCCATCAGACCTCAGATCAGCCCACCCAGCCCCATAAGGATAAAATAAAAAAATTTTCTCACCTCTCCTGCTCCGTGGCTCCGCTCTGAGTCCGGCGCTCCTGTCTTCTCCGGGCCGGCTCTGTCCTGACCGCGTGCAGGTGACAGCGCAGCGCCGGAGCGGAGCCACGGCGCAGGAGAGGTGAGTTTTTTTATTTTATCCTTATGGGGCTGGGTGGGCTGATCTGAGGTCTGATGGGGGTAAAGGGGGCTGATATGGGGGCTGATCTGAGGTCTCATGGGGCAGAGTAGGCTGATATTGGGGGCATAGTGGGCCGATCTGAGGTCTGATGGGGGCACAGTAGGCTGATCTGAGGTCTCATGGGGCAGAGTGGGCTGATATTGGGGGCAGAGTGGGCTGATCTGAGGTCTGATGGGGGCACAGTGGGCTGATATGAGGTCTGATGGGGGCACAGTGAGCTGATATGGGGGCTGATCTGAGGTCTGACATGAAGGGCTGATGGGGTTCTGATATGGGGGTCCGATGTGATGTCCTGAAATTTATGGGGGGGTCCGATATGAGGTGTGATAAAAAATATTTTTTTCTTATTGTCCTACTCTAAAATCTGGGGTGTGTATTATCATCAGGTGCGTCATATAAAGCGAAAAATTCAGTAAAATGTGCATAACTAAGCATAACAGATGCTTAAAACACAGGATCCGTGTTTTTTGTTCCTCCTTTTTTCTTTTCTTCCGATGGATCAGAAGAACAGAAATCCTAATTGCGATGTGAACCTTCCCCTTCTGCTTATTTTATTAAAGGGGTATTCTCATCTTAGACAATGGGGGCATATCACTAGGATATGCCCCCATTGTCTTATAGGTGCGGGTCCCACACCTATATCCAGAACGGAGCGGGGAGTGCTGCGCCTGGAGGACCCCACCACCAGGCGCAGCTCCCCGCTGCGCTCATAGAAATGAATGGGAGCCGGGCCGTGCATGCGCAGTGCGCTCACATTCATTTCTAAGGAGCCGACGGAAGTAGCCGAGCCAGCGCTCGGCTATTTTTGGCAGCCCCATAGAAATGAATGGAGGGCGGCTGCACATGCGCAGTGCGCCCTCATTCAGTTCGGGGGCTCCGTTCTGGATATAGGTGCGAGTCCCAGCGGTGGGACCCGCACCTGTAAGACAATGGGGGCATATCCTAGCGATATGCCCCCATTGTCTAAAACGAGACTAACCCTTTAACTCCACATGCGGACATTTCTTCACACCTCATCTATCTTGCTGGTCCAATACAACAGGCTGCAGATTTGCTGCACAAAATTCCAAGAATGCAAATCCAGTGAACCCACCATGTGTGAACAAACCTCAACACTGTACATGAAAAATATCTATGAGTGCAGCAATATGGTGACACAAATGTTCGTTTTTCAAAAAGGTTTTTTCTTTTTTTTTTTAAGTAGTTAAATTTAATAAAACCATTTGGTGTCTCTCTCTCTCCTGCAGATAGTGGACTGGAGCAGTAAGGCACATACACATACAAAAAAAAAAAAGCATCATAATGCAAGGCGTGAACGGAGCTCTGAACTTTCGTTTAAGCTGTAAAGACATCTTTTTTCATAGAAATAAGGGACGTTTACCCTGCTAACTATATGACAATATACAACTACAGGACACCATTAACATAAACCCTGCATTTACCACACTATAGCAGGCACCTCCATAAACCCAGCGCAGCCGCCCCGCTCATAACCTTCCCTCAGCCTGACCTTGACTACTCTACATTCTCACTAGTCTCTCTGCACGTACTAAGAAAAAAAAAGGCGGGACAGAGCGGACGTGAGCGCTAGGGTCGTCGGGAGTTGTAGTTTTCTGCAGTTCACCTACTGTCCTGCTTACTGTGTGAGAGAGAAATCGCAAACCATAAGTCCCAGCATGCACCTATACCACAGCCCGCGAGCTCTTCCGTCTCCTCCCCTCGGCTCGGCCGGAAGTAAGAGCTGGAGGTTACAGCCTGTGTGCCAGTGTCTCCTTGTCTGCCATCATGTTCAGTCAGGCTGTACGTAGATTCACCACCTCTGTCGTCCGCCGAAGCGGCCATTATGAGGAAGGACCAGGCAAGGTAACCTGAAGGGTGAGGTTTATGGCGGGTCTCTGTGGTCACATTTTGCAGTTTGGCGGGAGGGAAGACTCAGGTGCGGCCTAGGCCCTGGCTGCGGGGCCTTGCTGGCTGGAGGTGGGTAGGTCCTGAGCCCTCCTTGCTGGGACTTGGTACAAGTGATGATGGCATATTAGTATGAGGTGACCTGTGATACTGTAAACGCTTTCTGATGTACCCGCTGTCCTCAGCCTCACTCCTGTGCCTCCCACTCATTTAAAGGGCTTTTCTAAGACATTAATAAATGATGACCTCTGGATAGGTCATCAATATCTCGTCAGTGGGGGTTTGACACCAGGGACCTCTGCTGATCACCTGGTTGAGAAGGCAGTTTTTTTGTAGCCCATGTGATGTCATGTGGCCCAGATGGAGCTCAGCCCCATAGAAGTGAATGGTATTGAGCTGTGATACAAAGCACAGCTGGTATACAAAGTATGGCGCTGTGCTTGGTAAGCTGTGAGAAGATGGCAGTGCTCACAGGAGCTCCGGTGCCTTCTCAAATATCTGATCAGTGGGGGTCCTTGGGTACTGATGACTTGTCCTGAGGATAGTTCATTAGTAATTCTCAAAAATCCTCTATAATGCTTGTCCCATCCATAGACATCTGGGTAATCTATGTTACCACAAGGCCTCAGTGACATTAGTCCATGGTAATGTCATGGGACAGTGCCACCCACTAGCTGCAGTTATGTCACCTCCACAGGATGTCACTTGATAGTGTAATGCAGTGGCATTGATGTGTCACCGAGGCCTAGTGACTGCATGCCACTTAACTGGAATGTATAACTTGCCTTGTAGAAACTGTTGAGCTGATTTAAAGAGGTTGTCCAGAAAATACAGCACCACACCTGTCCATGGGTTGGTTTTACAACCCAACTCTATTGAAGTGAATGGGGCTGAGATGCAACATCACACAACCTGTGGGCAGATGTGCCACTGCTTTTAAGATAAAGCAGCTGTGCTTTTCTAATCCTGGACAGCCCCTTTAAGCCAGACTTATGACATGCAACTCTTTAAAAGGCTGCAAACATTTTCAGTCTTACTCCAGTGAAGGGACGGCATATATGGTGGAGTAACTTCTCAAGACAAGTATTAGATAGATTTGATGTATCTAAGTTTAACGTGGTGCTAATTTCAGCAGCACAGACTTACTGACAGAAAATTCCCCTCATGATAAAGGTGTCCTTGTGTTTTTTTTTCTTCTCCAGAACATTCCCTTTTCTGTTGAGAACAAGTGGAGACTTCTAGGACTGATGACCGTTTTCTTCGGCAGTGGATTCACCTTCCCGTTTATCATTGTCAGACATCAGTTGTTGAAAAAGTAATTGGTGATGAAGAAAATGTGAAGGTAGGTGTCCTCCCGACTATGATGGTGGACTGTTGTGTGGTCCAGCTTTATAGCTCCAGCCTAGCCTGGCACATGAAATGCAGAGAACATACAGCACACTTCCAGTCATCTGTCACAGGCTTGTATCGAAAATTTCACACACCAGGGTTTTAAACTATAAAGTACCTTCATCAGGAGACATGTGGATGACCCTCCATAAAGTATCAGACTATGCAGCTCTCCTCAACTGCACATCACACATCCTGACTAAGGGACAAACTGCTCCCCTGAACTTCTGCCCTGTGCATCTCAGAATTTAAAGTTCTGTCTCAAGAAAGTGGCACTTGCATAAGGATATCCAGAAATGATAAAAGTTGGTCTTTCTTGTTCCAAGTGGTGGTGTAAGAGGGAGCCTGGGAGACCATGTTTACGCAAGGATGGTAGTCGGGGTTTAGATACTATTTCATTGTCCCAGCAATGCCTGTGAATTAACTGGACACCTTCATATCAACAGCAAGTTCATTCATTCACCTGTTGCAATCCTGAAAAGCAGAAGATTAGCTCCCTTAAATTACTATGGGACTGATCTGTATCCACTAGCCAGTCGGTGGCAGAAATCCAAATTTCAGATGCAGGTTTGTCACATGTGATCAGAAGGAAAGATCCAGGTCCTTGCTGTTTGAACATAGCCTGAATTATCCATCACACTAAGACCCTTACGTTTTGGTTTAACCCCCAGCAACATGCAGCTCCAGGAGTCAGAGGGTTGTAGCATTTCCTAGCTATAATACCAAAATCATTTACATTTCTGGCTCTGGCAGAAATTCTGGAGAATTTGTATTGGCTGCCAAAACCTTATGGTCAGGATACTTATCCAGGAATGACTTGTAAGGCCACTCTCAGAGGGCGGTTTGCAGTCAGGGAGTGGAACTTTTTTTATTTTTTGTTATGCCCCTGATTTGATGCAGACTTTACACAAGGTCTACATCAAAAGCCACATTGTAGATGTTAGTAGAGCCGATCTTGAGGACTGAAGTGCTGGTATCTGGGAGATATATTTGTGCACTTGATGACAAGTAACAGTATGAAAATTCATGATACTGTAAACGCTTTCTGATGCACATAGTTTCTTACTCTTCTGCATGTTATAAATACCTTTTTCTGCCCTCATTCAGAATATTTTTCTCTTTTCAGGTGCAGTGGACCGTCTGAAGCAAACCTATATATTCCCACTATGCCAGTCATGCGTTGTAAATAAACTAATAACACGATACTCTGGTTCTTCTCTTATTCATTGTTCAATAAATGCAGTTAGGATGTTGTGCTTGACCATTGGGTATACTTTGATATATCTTGGCTTGTTTCCAAGAAAAGAAAACCCATTTTGCTCTCATGCAGACCACGTACCATTAGTGGTGATGTGCCTGAAAGCCAAAATCATTGAAGGGTTTTTCAAAACTATTTAAAGTTGTTTTCATGGCTACAGTAGTGATGTCCCTGTATACCTCACGTGATCACTGAGGTGTACAGCCATGTAAACGGAGTGGTAGAAGGACTGTCGTGTGTTCCTGAAAGGTGCTTGAGATTAAACTGGTCTATTAGCCTCTTTATTATCACAATTTGCATGGGTGGGTATATTTTACGGTATTTTTTGCTTTATAAGATGCACCCCAGATTTTAGAGTAGGAAAACAAGAAAAAAAAATATTCTTCATCAGACCTCAGATCAGCCCACTTGGCCCCCCACATACATTTCAGGCCATCACATCAGCCCTCCATGTCAGACCTCAGATTAGCCCACTCTGCCCCCATCAGATCAGTCCCATCAGAATAAAATAAAAACCTCTTTTACGTGCTCCAGCGCTCCTCTCTCTTCTGCTGGAGCTGCACTACTTCCTGACGCTGTACGCGGTCAGGACAGTGCAGCGCAGGAGGGTAAATATGTGTCCCGGCACCTAATACATACTGGGAAGCGCTCACTAGTATTCGCTTTATAAGATACATGGCCATTTCTCTCCTCGCCTATGACAGCACCCCTGGAGAGACCGCCTCCTTCCTTAGGACAGGAAACACACCGGCATCGCTTTAAAAGAGGGACCACCCCCCTCATCTCCAGTTCTGTTTCCTGTCCTAAGGGAACAGGGTGCTGGTATCACCTGGAGTGCTGTGGGAGCTGCGAGGGCCTGGGCCTTTCTATGTGGTGGCTGGAGGGTTACCTCGATGCGGCATAAGTCTCCTCAAGGAGCCGCTGCTGAGTCTGGGGGGTGCGCCTTCTCTCCTTCCAGTCTTCCAGGGGCAGGGGGGCTTCAGCTTCTCTGCTGCTGTGGCCTCTGCGGGCCATGTTCCGTACGCCGGCCGCCGCGCGCGAGGACTTCCGGTGGCGGGGGAGATTATGCGTTCCAAACGCAGGAAGGGGCGGGGCCTACGGAGCGCGCGGATTTTAAATACCCAGCCAGCTTCCTGCTCAGGCCGGCGTGCCTTTGAGCAAAAGAATTCCTCCAGTGGCTTCTCCTTGCCTGAGATAATGGAGCAGACACAGCGCACTGAGCCCACTGATACCACCAATGATCCGGTACCTGGTGGGGTAAGAGGGGCTCTCCCCCTGAACAGTGTTATGTGAAGAGCTTATGGGGGTATTTTTGTGTTTGTATCCAGGTCCCTAAAGAATCCTCTAAGAAGACTTCTAGGACCAGAGAAAGGGGGTGTGCAGTATGTAAAAAGAGGCTTCCCTCTTCCTGGTCAAAGCCTTTATGTCAAGCCTGTGTCAGCAAGCTGGTGGAGGATGAGGCCCCCTCCATGATGGAGAATATTAGATTAATGATCCGGGAGGAGGTTAAGGAGTCGGTCAGTGGTTTGAAGAAGAATTACCCTAGTACTTCAGCTACGGTTGCTACCGCACCTTCTAGTGACAGTGATGTTCTGTCCGGCTTAGAAGAGGAAGGGGAGCGTCCGTCGTCTGAAGATTCCTCAGACTCGGAATCTGCGGGAAAACCGCTGTTCTCCGCTGATAACATTAATTCCCTGGTCAAAGCGGTGCGTGTGACTATGGGACTGGATGAGCAGAGAGCTCCCCTTTCAGTGCAGGACTCAATGTTTGAGGGCCTGGGGCCAAGAAAAAAGAAAAATTTTAATGTGCACAAAAATGTACAGGCAGTAATTGCTAATGAATGGAAGAAACCTGATAGGAAGTTCTACATCCCAGGATCTGTCAAGCGTAAATACCCGTTTGATGATGAAGTATCATCAGCCTGGGATAGAGCTCCTAAGTTAGACGCCCCAGTGGCAAAAATGTCTAAAAGAGGAGCTCTTCCATTTGAGGATATGGGTTCCTTAAAGGACCCGATGGATAGAAGGGCAGACGTTTATCTCAAGAAAAACTGGGAGGCCTCTGCAGGCGCTTTTAAGCCGGCTATCGCCGCCACGTCTGTCGCCAGATCTTTGAAGGTGTGGCTAGAGGAGCTATAGGCCCACGTTAAGGGAGGCACCCCTAGGGATCAGCTGTTGGCATCATTTCCAACTATATTTAATGCTGTGAATTTCTTATCTGATGCCTCTGCGGATTCCCTCAGGCTGTCTGCCAGGGCCTCCGCCCTTTCCAACTCCGCTAGAAGGGCTATTTGGCTTAAGGGTTGGAATGGAGATGTCGGGTCTAAGGCAAAATTATGTGCCATCCCGTGTGAAGGGGAATTCCTGTTTGGGCCCGTCCTGAGCGATTTGTTGGAAAAAGCGGCTGACAGAAAAAAGAGTTTTCCTCCTACCAGTCAGCAGGTCCCTAGAAGATCTTTTAGACCTAGATTTAATAAGGAAGGGTTCAGGTCTAGAGATAAATCCAGGCAATTCCCGGTAAATACCAAGAAGTCTAAGGGATTCCTTTTTTCCAGCTCAGAAGCCTCAAAAAAGCAGTCCCAATGACGCCAGGCCACCTGTTGGGGGTCGTCTGTCTCTGTTTCTACCTCAGTGGCAGAGGATCTCCAACAGCAAATGGATTCTATCAGTCATAGGGGAGGGGCTAAAGCTGAGATTTCGTTCATCCCCGGGTCAGAGATTTGTGACCACGGACTTCAGAGGATCCCAAGAGAAGCAGTCTGCTCTTCTGTTGGAGTTAGATTCCCTTCTTCAAAAAAGAGTGCTGATAGAGGTCCCGGCCCAGGAAATAGGGGAGGGATTTTATTCAACTCTCTTCCTGGTAAAAAAGCCGAATGGCTCATTCCGTACCATAATAAACTTAAAATTGTTGAATCAATGTCTGGTGTACGAGAAGTTCCGTATGGAATCTGTCAGGTCGACCCTAAATTACCTCCTGCCCAATTGTTTCATGGTATCGGTGGATCTCCAGGACGCTTATTATCACGTCCCCATTCATCCGGTTCATCAGAAATATCTAAGGGTTGCAGTTCAGGTGTCATCAGAGATTAGGCACTTCCAGTTCAGGGCCCTTCCCTTTGGCCTGTCCCAGGCTCCCAGGGTATTTACAAAAGTCATTTCCGAAATGATGGCCCATATCAGGGAAAGGGATGTGGTCATTGTCCCTTACCTGGACGATTTTCTACTGGTGGCCCAGTCAGCCCAGGCTCTCCAGTCCAACATCATTTGGCTCAGGGAGGTCCTGGTGAGTTTGGGATGGGAACTAAATCTGGAAAAGTCCTGCCTATCTCCTTCACGAAGGTGCAGATTCCTGGGAGTGGAGTTGGACTCGACTCTTCAGTCGTCCTTTCTTCCGATTCAGAAGAGATTGTTAATCAAGGACAGGGTCCAGAGTCTTATCTCCCTCGAAAGTGTCTCCATAAGAACAGCAATGTCTGTATTGGGACTTCTCACGGCGGCTATTCCGGGGGTGGAGTGGGCCCAGTACCATTCGAGGCCACTCCAGCTCCAGATATTGGAGGTTTGGGACAGGGGTCTCACTTCTCTAGACGGGGTATTCACCCTCTCTCCTCAGACCGTTTCATCCCTGAGGTGGTGGTTGGATCTCCAAAATCTGGAGAGGGGAGTTCCCTGGTGCAGAAAGGATGTCATCTGTTTGACCACAGATGCCAGTCCAAGAGGGTGGGGAGCTCACCTGGGATCCTCCCTGTTTCAGGGTCTCTGGGATCCTCCCTCTCAGTCCCAGTCTCACAATTTCAGGGAGCTGAAAGCGGTTCTCATGGCCCTCTCCCAGTGTCTCCAGCTCATTCAGGGGAGAGATGTACGGATTTACTCCGACAATGTGACCACTGTAGCATATATCAACAGGCAGGGGGGCACCAGGTCTCAGTCCTTAATGAGCCTAGCTCACAACATTTTTCATCTAGCAGAGAGGTCCCTAGCTTCTCTCTCTGCAGTCCATTTAAAGGGGAAGGAAAATGTAAAGGCAGATTATCTAAGCCGTCACTGCCTTTTCCAGGGGGAATGGTCCCTGGATCGGGAGATATTTTCCCTCATAACATCCCGGTGGGGGGTACCTTCCATAGATCTATTCGCCACCAGACAGAATCGGAAGGTGAAGGGTTTCTTTTCCCTTTCCCCACGGGATCTTCCAGTAGCGATAGATGCGTTTGCTCAATCCTGGAAGAAGGGACTTCTTTATGCCTTCCCCCCCCTAAAAATTCTGCCAAGGGTTCTAAAGAAGATTCAGGAGGACAGAGCACTAGTAATCGTGATTGCCCCCTTCTGGCCAAGAAGGGTCTGGTTTTCAGAACTACGCAGAATGTCGATAGCTTCCCCTTGGGTTCTCCCGGAGAGAGTAGGTCTTCTCTCTCAGGGGCCGGTAGTCCATCCGGAAGTCTCCAACCTCCACTTGACTGCCTGGCTCTTGAGAGGAACATCTTAAAAAGTAAAGGTCTATCTGACGAGGTCATTTTTACGCTCTTATCTAGTCGCAAAAAGGTTACCTCTGATATCTATCTCAGAGTCTGGAAAGTCTTTTTCAGGTTCGCGGATAGACCTGTTGATGTTTTGGCCCCCCCTGACATTCCCTTGATTTTGAGTTTTCTGCAGGAGGGTTGGAAGAAAAAGCTTAGACCTAGCACTCTTAAAGTGCAGGTTTCTGCGTTAGGTGCCCTCTTTGAATATAAATTGGCAAGTCACCCCTGGATTAAAAGATTTATTTCCGCCATTTCAAAGATGTCTCCGATCTGTAGATCGAGGGTTCCTCCGTGGGACCTAAATGTGGTCTTGTCTGCACTCACGGAGGTTCCTTTCGAGCCTATAGAGGAAATCTCTATTAAGCTTTTGTCCCTTAAACTTTCCTTTCTTCTGGCCATAACATCTGCTAGAAGAGTCAGTGAGATTTCAGCTTTATCAATTGATCCCCCTTATTTGGTTGTTTCAGAAGATAGGGTGGTATTTTCTCCTGACCCTTCCTTTTTACCGAAGGTTTCCTCCAGATTCCATAGGTCACAAGAAATAGTCTTGCCCACTTTTTGTGCTTCACCAAAAAACGAAAAAGAAAGGAAGTTTCACTGCTTAGATGTCAGGAGATGTCTCTTACAATACCTTCAGACCACTTTCCCCTGGAGATCCTCGTCGCATCTATTGGTTCTGTTTCAGGGAACTAGGAGGGGTTCTTCAGCTACGACTCAGACGATAGCCAGGTGGATAAAACAGGCTATCTCCCTGGCTTATTCTTCCTGCGGTAAAATTCCTCCACAGGGGTTTGGGGCACACTCTACGAGAGCGGTTTCTGCTTCTTGGGCAGAGAGGGCCTCGGCTTCTCTGGAGCAAATTTGCAAAGCCGCCATTTGGAGTACCCCGCATACCTTTTTTCGTCATTACAGACTGCAGCTACCTTCCAATGATGGGCTGGTTTTCGGCCGGAAGGTACTACAGGCGGTAGTCCCACCCTGACTTCTAGCCTAGTCTCCAGGGGTGCTGTCATAGGCGAGGAGAGAAAGTTTAGATTACTTACCGGTAATCATTTTTCTTTGAGCCTATGACAGCACCCCGATGCATTCCCCCCCAAAAAAAAAAAAAAAAAGAAAAAGTGCACTCTTTGAGATGGTGTTTAGATAGGTTTTGGATATGAACACTGTTCCCTTAAGTTCTTGAAAAGGACTGGAGATGAGGGGGGTGGTCCCTCTTTTAAAGCGATGCCGGTGTCTGTTTCCTGTCCTAAGGAAGGAGGCGGTCTCTCCAGGGGTGCTGTCATAGGCTCAAAGAAAAATGATTACCGGTAAGTAATCTAAACTTTTCCCCCTACTTTTGGGGGAAAAAAGTGTCTTATGAAGCGAAAAATACAGTACACTGAATACCCCTTTAAAGGGGTAATCCAGGAATCGCATTGGCGGGGGTCCAAATGCTGACACCACTGCTGATCAGTTTCACGGAGCCGCACACTCACCGGAGCTCTGGTGAACACAGCAGCCGGCCCTCGATAGTTTTCAAAGCTCAGCTGCGTACATTGTATAGTGGCTGTGCATGATATTGCAGATCCGCTCCATTAACTTGAATGGGACTGAGCTGCAACTAGGCCACGTGACTGATGTACAGTTATGTCACTGGCCTAGGAAGAGACTGGTGCTCATAGAGCACCGGCTGATCAGCGGGGCTTCCAGGTGTCGGACATTGATAACCTTTCTTGAACATAGGTCATAAATATAAATTGCTGGCCAACCCTTTTACTGAAAAGGAGGGGGTCCCTGACACTTTACTAAAGAAACAGAAATGTCACAAGCACATGATAGTCTGTGCTGCTGAATCTTATGATGATTTTTGTGGATACTACCACTGTTATACAGTCCTGCTACAACTGCTGTGGTCTTCTCTGCTATTACTGTGGACCTGCATTTAGGCATGTACCTGCACATTGTATTTTGGGGTGAGTAGCAGCAATTGAAGTCCCAGCACGTGATGTTTATGTACTCTTGATTCTGCACTCATCACACTCCAGTTACACATCTCTCTGCCACCACCAACTAAATTCTGAACTAATGGGTATGAAAACACTTCTCTCCAGCAGTTAAAGGGTTACAATACAAAGGGCATGTCTATTGTTTTGTGACATTTTTTGAGCCATCGCCAGAAGTGAATCTGTGACACCACCCTAAGGAAGGCTATTGCTTCTTGAGTACAGTCCCCTTCCCTGGCCACTTTTTTTTTCTTTTAGACATGATGTGAGTGGGGAAAAGTTGCAGATTGCACCGCAACCTGCACCATAGATACATCTAATGTAGGGGTATTTATGATCGTAAATGAGCCCCATAGTGTATACCCTTAGTCTAGGCATCAAACTGGGGAAAATGTCTGCATTATAACTGCTTGAAGGGTTTATCCTGGAATCTGATATTGATGTCCTATCCTCAGGATTGGTCATCAAGATGAGATTGGTGGGGATCGACTCCCAGCACCCCCAACTGATCAGCTATTTGAATAGACTGCTGCTTACATCGGAGCTCTGGTGAATGTTGCAGTCTTCAAATCTGCCAAGTATGGGCCTGACCTGTACCTAGGCCATGATGTAGTGATTTTACTGGCCTGGTCTAAAATGTTAAAATAGAAAAACTGTGTATGAAAGTGCTAAAGAAACCTGCTTTGATTACAAAAAAAAATAGTTATAGCCATAAACCTAATGAGCATGAAAAACGGCTAAAATGTGTTCAGTCCTGAAGGCCAAAATGGGCCATTTTTTTTGTGCAGTTTTTGAAGTTGCACTGGGAAGCCTATGGAGGAAAATATAAGACCTGTATGTTAGTTTTTTGTTAGAGTGACCAAAAAAAACCTGAGACTGTTGACATATGTCATGTTTCACTCTTGACTTACTAATATCTGGCTGCAGCATTTTATCATAAAATATTAAAACAGCCACCAGAAATGTGTGTAACCAGCCCAAGGCAGCTGGTAGAAGGTATAATTTCTTTTACTTTAGCATGTTCTATATTCTGCGTTTTTCACGCAGCCCAGGGCCCATTGAGGTGAATGGGTCTGCGTGAATCACAATGCGTAATTCACTGATGGTTGCTTAGAGATGTTGTTTGTAAACATTCAGTTTTTTATCACGTGCGTGAAAAACGCATCGCACCCGCGCAGAAAAAAACGGAACGAACGTACGCAAACAAAACTGACTGCGATTGGTGCGGATGCGTGCGGATTTTCCGGAACGCATCCGGACTGAATCTGTGACGCTCGTGTGAAAGAGGCCTTATAGTCAATGGAATCTGTCAGTGTCTGGCATATGCCAGTTACAGCAATTCTGGTTTTCTGCAGCGGTGCTAGAAAACAGGAATTTCATCACAGATGTGAACCTAGCCTAAGGGATCTCTGATCCTGAGCACTATTCCCAGCGTCCAGAATGTAAGGACATGCTGGGATTTGAGACTGTCCTAAACACTTGAGAGCCTACCGTAGACTTCAAATCACTGCAACAACAAGACGATTCAACACTTTTCTGATGTTTGGTTAGAATGAAAGACATGATTTCGCCAGAACATTGTGCAGTAAATCATGGTAATAAAATGTTACCTGGCCAGTTCACCATCTTAGAATTCACTAAAAATGTTTAATTGTATCAGACAGTGTGTAAGAATAATGTGAGACCACTTGTAAGAAAACTGGAAGTTCAACCAGTGGTGGACCTTGCCAACTTAGTGAACTATTCGGTTCAACCTCAGAGGGGTCCAGGCCTTCACTCTGTAATATGGATGCTACAATATAGCCTTATATCTATATATAGGTCTATATTGAATGGCCAAGTCGTAGCCCAGATACAAATCCTCTTAACATGCTGAGGGGAATTTGTAATGCACCGCTAAATTATGTATATGAGAAGAAGGAAATGTATCTGAATATTGGGTCTTCACCTTTATCTTCATATACTGTTTGAATGAAGACCAACTACTGATATGTCCACACGGCTAAACTCTGTTGCAGAAAATGGTTGTTTTCCATGGCAGGATCTGGTATCAAAATGCCATCAACAACTTCCCAGTGACTTAAATAGGAACAACGCCTGTATATGGTGGCTTTTTGTGGTTTTCCGCCACTGATTTCAAATCAACTAAAAGTGAATGTTAGTTGCATTCCCCACTGGAGTCAATAGGGAAGAGCTAAAATAGCTAGCTTTTTCTTCATGTTTTTGGCAGAGTTTCCTCCACCAAAAGTGACCTGCTCACAGAGTTAGACCAGCCTACTGTTTTGCTTTTTTTTTTTTTTAAAGGGGTTCTGTAGTTTTTTCAAACTTATGATCTATCCTCTGGATAGATCATCAGCATCTGATCGGCGGGGGTCTGACACCCGGGACCCCTGCCGATCAGCTGTTTGAGAAGGCAGCGGCGCTGCAGGAGCAGTATAAACATAAACAGCTACAGCAGTGTGTATGAGCCCTTAGCAGGGGCAGATTGGCTATAGACGTTACAGGAAAATTTCGGCGGGGGTCCGACACCCGGGACCCCTGCCGATCAGCTGTTTGAGAAGGCAGCGGCACTGCAGGAGCGCCGCGGCCTTCTCTGTGTTTACCGCAGGCCAGTGACGTCACGACTACTATCACTGGCCTGGGCGCGGCTAAGCTCCATTCATGTGAACGGAGCTTAGCCCCGCCCAGGCCAGTGATACTAGTCATGACGTCACTGGGCCTGTGGTAAACACAGAGAAGGCCGCGGCGCTCCTGCAGTGCCGCTGCCTTCTCAAACAGCTGATCGGCAGGGGTCCCGGGTGTCGGACCCCCGCCGAAATTTTCCTGTAACGTCTATAGCCAATCTGCCCCTGCTAAGGGCTCATACACACTGCTGTAGCTGTTTATGTGGGCCACAAAATGCAGATCCGCAATACACGGATACTGACCGTTTGTGTTCCACATTTTGTGGAATGCAATGTTTGGGGCTGTGCTGTCTGTATCTTTTGTGGCCCTATTACAGTGAATGGGCAAACAATTGACCCCATAAAAATGCAGATCGGATGCAGACAAAAAATATGTTATATCAGTATACTCACTATCAGATTGATGGGGGGTCCAATTTTCAGCATCTCCACTTGTCAGCTGTTTAACCCCTTCCCGCATATGGACATAACCGTATATCCAGATTGCTTGTTAGTTTCTGCAATTGGGCGTACAGTTATATCTGAACTCTTACCGGAGGTATGGCTCTGTGACCCCATTCAACTCTGTCCCCCCTGCACCCCCTCAGTAGTACTGTGCCCCCACACATTAAGAACTTGATGGCAGCGGCTCTGGAACTGGGTGTCAGCTGTAACATACAGCTGACATTCTGCTGCAACAGCCGAGATTGGTGATGGCACCGATCTCAGCCGTTTAACCCTTTAAATGCCGTGGTGAGTAGCTACCGTGGCATCCATGGGGTTAACAGAGGGAAGGAGCTCTCTTTCTCCCCTATCAGGCCGCCACGCTGCAATGATAGTGTCCCAATAGTTGCCATGGCAGCCAGAGGCATTACAAAGGCCTCCATGCTTTAAATGGAACAAATCCTGACAGGCCCTGCCAGAGGCAGGGTCTGATAGGCTTACTGTCAGTGTAAGGGCTCTTACGGGAATCGCGATCCATGTGAGAGAGAGAGATTGTGCGGTCTGGACTACAGAAGCGCACAGCATTATTATGATTGATAATGCTGTGGGTCTCTGCATGACCTTTTTGTAACAAAATCATACTTACATAAAGGTGTCAGTATGATTCCGTTATAGAAAGGTCACGCAGAGGCACACAGCATTATCAATCATAATAATGCTGTGCGCTTTTGTAGTCCAGACCACATGATCTCTCTTTCACACGGAGAGTGATTCCCGCAATGGACACGCTTTTGTGAAAGAGTCCTAAAACAATATATACTCTGCAATAGATGAGTATTGCAGAGTATAGTACAGCCACCAGACCCACCAGATCTTCAAGAACCAAGTAGGATAAAAAAAAAAAAAGTAAAATAAAAATTAATAAAAAATAAATAACATACATTGCCTTTTCTCTTATCCGCTCATTTATAATTGATTAAAAAATGAAAACATAAAACTACACATAATTGGTATTGCCACATCTGTAACAACCTGATCTATAAAAGGAACACGTTACTTATCCTGCATGGTAAATACCATAAAAAAAATTTACAAAAAGCAATAAAAAATTCATATGTATCTGTTGAGGATGACATGATATTAATGTGAAGCCATTACATTATGGCGCTGGCACCTATATGTTTACATAGTTTGCATACCAAAGTTTGTAAAATAATGCACACTGCGCAGATGCCAAGTGTTATCTCTTTTCTTGTTTTTATATTTTAGCCAAAGAAACAATGCCACGAGCCTCAGGGGGACGCCCCCTATGATATATATACAAAAACCACTGTGTGCCTAATAAAGCAAGTCATTGCGCTCCTACACTTACTGAGAGAGGATTGTATACCTGAGTCTTGTATTCTGGTGTATTTCTTCCTGCATGCACTCAGTACATCAATTAGGACAGAGGTGGACAAAGGGTTGAGGTCGCGTTAGATCTCCCCCAACAACTGGTGCTCAACATGGGGCCACCAGAGGACTCGGTTACTCGGAGAGAACCGACGAGTGGGAGTTCTGAGAAAACGGAGACGGTTCAACTGAAGGAGACTGATCATCTCCATATAAGCACGGTAAGTCTGCTGATTCTATGAATCTATAGTCTTACTGATGCCCTTGAACCGTCCCGCGTTAGTATTGGGCCCCCTTAGTTCGGTTTCCTCGAAGTCCCCAGGCGTCAGGGAATTGTCCGTGGCTGCTGAGTGGCCCCAAGTACCCTTGTAGTTTAAAAGTCGTCCATACCATTGTCCACCGTCTGTGTTGTTTTCTGTCTGTCTTGGTAAAATTCCCTGTGGTTACTCCTGTCTACTGTGGACGGCAGTCTCTGTGGGTCCGTACGGAGGAGGTCGGTTCGTCACGGGAATTAAGAGATACGCAGGGTGCAGCACTGATAAGTCGTGTTTGGTTACAGGAACAGGGCAGCGGGTGCCGGTGATTCACCGAGGAGCTGCAGGGTCCCAGGAGATACGCTGGGTGTCTGCCACACTGTTAAGTCGTGTCTGGTTACAGGGACAGGGCAGCGGGTGCCGGTGCAAGTTCACCGAGGAGCTGCAGGGTCCTGGGATATTGTGACAGGATAGGTCAGACCTCAGGGTTTTGTCTGATCAGTGGACAGGGTGTCTCTAGGGGATTTGTTATTTGTGTTTGTTGGTCGGAGGATGGAGAGACTGAAAGGAATCTTTGGGGTGCCCCCACCTAGACCCCCTGGGCATTATGACCACGTTTCCCTTGTTATCAGGTGAGAGCGAAAGACGTATGTGCAGAGGGTTAAGGAGTTAATGAAGGTGTGTGAATTCCCCGAGGGGGGCAGGCTGCAACCTTGAGAGTGGAGAAAGATTCTCAAAGAAAAAAAAAAGGACTGCTGTAAGATAGTGATTCATTGTTATATGCCAGAGCCTGGTTGCGAACAGCCGAAGAATTGTCTGCTCGACATTGTACTGGAAGTTTGAGATTGAAACATGGGTGGTAACACAGTGTCGATGTTATCTGGAGAATGAATGGCCCCGCACCGCAAGTGGCGGCTCAAGAGAAATAAGTTCAAAGACTTGTGTGTGTTACTGTATGGGAAATGTTTCTTTATATGTCTGTCTGTTTTACGTTAAATGTCATGTTTGTTACATGTTATGTCTGTGTGGACCAGAAATCTGACCTTGTGTGTTGCCAAACAGAAAACTGACCAGTAGAGGAAGGTCACACAGCCAAGTTTACTGTGAGCAAAATCAATTCTACCGATGTGATAATGAGGACAAATTAAGGGTTAGTTTGAGAATGAAAGAAAAAAAAAGGAGTGAAAGGCCAAAAAAGGAGTGAAACCGTTACAAGGTTCTCACAGGAGTTTGCTGCCCAAACCCCTGAAGAAGTCAGCAGTTAGCTGATGAAACATGTTGGGGGGTAGTACTTAGTTTTTATCTTCTGATGTGTCCGCATTGTCCTCAATTCAGCACTGATTCAAACAGGATTCTAACGATATAGGTCGCCAGGAGATCACCTGGTGACGATCTGTATCATATCAATAGTGCCTTATATAGACGCTGGAGAGTGCACATCCAGCTTCTGAGTTATCGACTTCTTAGGAGTGACAGCGTATACATCTAGAGAATTTTAACAATTGTGTTACTTTTTCCTTTTAAATGCTAAATTAAAAGTTAATTCTTAGGAGTCAAATAATTATTAATGTATCTGGGGCAAGAGTTGGTATATCGCCTGTAAAGGTGTCTAGTGTTTTTGGTAAATTTACCACTACCCAGATAGGGTCTCTTTATGAATATTTAAGGTTCTCACAGGAGTGAGCACAGGGCATTCGGTCTTGAATTTAGAACATTCTATTCTAGATGCTATGAAAAACAATGAGAGCATCAGCAGGAAAATTATTAAGTATAAGAAATTAGTCTGGACAGAAATGTATAACAAAAAGACAACTGATTACACAGCCCCCTACAATGGCGCAAGAGGACCCTGCTGCGCTCCAGCAGACACATCCCCCACCATATCACTAGCCCCCTCAGTCTCCCTCTCCAGAGGGGTGGACCTGTGAAGTATGTCAGTGCCAAAACCACGCCCGCTACTCACCTCTTTATATCCGTTTATCACACGAGATGTCCCAATTTCCACTCTGGCAGCCATCTTAACTTAGGGAATTTCCTCCCTGGCGGCCATCTTAACTGAGGGATCTTCAGTCCCTGCCCAGTGGCCATCTTAGTTACTGGTATTCTTCCTGACACAGCTACAAGTAGGAAACAATGCACATAGATCTAAGTAGCAACACAAAGAGTACTCAACTTAGTAAGTGGAGGATACACATATACCTATAATTAGTTATTATTGTTTAATTAGATGAAATGACTTAACCTCTATGTTTTTTTCCTTTAATAGGATTAAGTCAGCACTTGGAGGCAACTTCAGCTCGATTCCTAACAGGTTGTTGTGATGGTGCAGGTGTTCAGGACTCCAGGTTAAGGGGAACCGGGAGAAGATGTTAGGATAGGTCCTGCATTTGATACAAGGTCAAGTGAAGTACTTGGTCCTGGGTGTCCTGCCCATGCTAGAATCACAAAAGGAGGAGATTGTGATGGAAATGGTCTCACCTGTGGTAAACTGTAGCTTTAAGGCCAGACAGATTCTGCCCTTTCTGTCCTTCATATGATGTTGCTGAAAAATGCTAAGCTTGAGATAAGATGCCGCAGAAGTACTAAGGAAGAAAGAATGTAGACAGGCAGTGAAGAAAATCAGCAAGCTAATGAAAGCTGTAGATATGTCCCCCACCCCGATGATAAACTGAATCCAGAGTAGTGAGAAAAAGCATGTAGGGAAAATAAAGGGTGCCTGAAAGTTAGACCAAGATAGAAAACAGCCAATCCAGAATGTGCTGTACCCTCCAACATTTTAGCAGATTAAAGTCCAGCTCCAATGATATCCCTCACTCTGGGTGATAACAGAAGTAGTCCCGTTTTTGATTGATACTGGAGCAGCCAAGACAGTTGTGTACAGCAAACATGTCCTCCCCTGACTTAATCTCCACGGACACCCATCCTTGCAGAGGAGTGGATGGGAAAGTAGTACACTCCACTTTTAATGGAACCCATCTGTGTTAGAGTTGCCCTTAACCAAGAAGTGCTTGCCCAGTTGCTGGTCAGTGACACTGTCCCCTGTTGCCTCCTGGATGCAGACTTACTTGCAAAAGTATCTGCCAGCATCTCATACCAGGAGGATGGCACTGTGAAACTAACAGGTGCCCTCAATGACCAGGAACTTTGTTTGTTAGCCGTTAGTGATAAAACTCCCTGGTCCATGTTTGTGTCAGTACTCCCAGAAGATGAGAAGGAAGCCCTGCTTGCAGTATCCCTTGAGTATGGCAAGTCAGATGCCATATCTCAGACAGTCCGAGACTTTGTGAAAAAAGGGGGGTTATCAAGGAGATTGTATCCCCTTCTAACACTCTTTTGTACCCTGAGAAAAAGGAAAGTGAGAAGGGCAAAACCCACCCAGTACCGGATGGTACATGACCTACGTGCTGTCAATGAAGCCACAGTTTTTAACAACCCCATTGTGCCCTATCCACACGCCTTGTTGGCTTGGGTTCCTGCTACCTCTACCCACTTCACTGTGATTGATTTGGCAGATGTTTTCTTTTTAGTACCACTACATCCAGACAGTTGATATTTGCCTTCACACATTAGGGTAAACAGTATACCTGGGTGGTGCTGCCGCAGGGAGCCCAGAACTCGCCCAGTATATATTCTGCAGCCATGTCACCATGGCTGCAAGGTGTTGAAAACAAAACTTTCGTTTTACATTACTGTTACGTTCCTGGGGTGAAACATCTCACCCCTGAAAGTAAGAAGGCTGTGGAGGACACCCCTTTGCCCAGAAACGTGAATGCACTGAGGATATTTTTGAGCCTTGTTTCTCGTAGCAGGACTTGGATATGCAAGTTTGCTGCAGCCTCTTTATGATTGTTTGTCCTCTAGCCCCTTCCATTTTACAGATGGGTCTATCAGATTATTACCTTTAGATCGTATTGTACAGAAGTGAATGGCCATGCCTCAGCTGTCCTCACATAATTGCATGGCCAGCAACAACACTCTGTGGCATATTATTCAGCCCAACTTGACCCCATGGCCGACAGGTTGCATCAGAGCTGTAGCAGTTTTACAAGCCATGCTTGATAAAAGCTCTGAGATAGTCCTGAACCACAAAGTAACAGTGCTTGCTCTTCATGATATTACATTTATCCTCACGCAAGTATAACCCAAAAAAAGCTTTTTTTTTTTTGTTGCACACCTGTTGAGAATACAGTGTTCCATTTTGTTGCCTGACAATGTTACTGTCCAAAGGTGTAATACTTTGAATCCAGCCACCCTGTTGCCTCTGGAGCTAGGGGGGAGGGAAGTGTTAGGGCACCTCACGACTGTTTGCAGATGATTAGTGTGGAGCGAACATGTTCGGCCGAATACACTATTCGGCCAAACATGGCGGTGCTCGGGACCACGAGGTATTCGTCTGAATACCGCGTGTGCTCGAGCGCCATGCTCGAGTCCCCTCCCCGCACGCTATTTAGCCAATTAGCGTGCGGGAAGGTGCTGGCATTCACTGTAATGCCAGTAGCCATCTTAGCTACTGGCATTACACTGATTGGCTAGCCGGGAAAGCCTCATTGGGTGCTATAAAGCACCTGGTGACATGTGACCCGGCCAGTGTTAGACAGGGAGAGCTGCAGCAAGGAGGGACAGAGAGTGTAGGGAGAGATGCACGCTAGGCAGGGATAGAAAACACTCAGAAAAGACCCAAAAGCCCTTTTAAGGGCTATTATATCTGGCACAAACCTTTATTTACTTATATTTGAGAACTTTAAAGGTGGTGAAAATAGCGCTACGTGCCCTGCCATTAACGCCACAAGTGCTGCTGCAGCAAGGAGGGACATACACTGTAGGGAGAGAAGCACGCTAGGCAGGGATAGAAATCGTTCAGAAAAGACCCAAAAGCCCTTTGAACGGCTATTATATCTGGCACAAACCTTTATTTACTTATATTTGAGAACTTTAAAGGTGGTGAAAATAGCACTAGGTAGCCTACCATTAATGCCACATGTGCTGCTGCTGCTGCATGCTCTCTGTATACTGTATACCTGACATACTTTGCTATAATTTCTGCTGTTAAGCCCACAGTACTTCTTTTGCGTCTTGCTGTATAACATTTGCGTATTGATAGAATTTCTATAGGCAGGGTTAGTATCATTGTTCAAAAGTCCATTGTGAAATACGTCTTTTTTTTTGTTTTTTTTTGTGTGGCAAAAAAACCCCAAGTGTGCCCTGTCAATAACGCTAGGTGCACAGCGTATTACAACCGTTCAAAAGTCTATGTAGCTGACATGCACATTTAATACCGTTAATTTAGGCCTCAGTTCCTCATTTGCTGCTGCAGTTAAATTTTCCCAAGGAGGGAATTAAACTATATGGATAGGATTTGGGTACGTAGAAAGATTGTCGCTGTTCCAAAACGACCAAAGTCCATTGTGAAATACTTCTTTTTTTTTTTTTTGGGTGGCAAAAAAAAACAAGTGTGCCCTGTCAGTAAAGCTAGGTGCACAGCGTATTACAACCGTTTAAAAGTCTACAGTATGTAGCTGACATCCGTATTTAATACCGTTAATTTAGGCCACAGTTCCTTATTTGCTGCTGCAGTTAAATTTTCCCAAGGATGGAATTTAACTATAGGGCTAGGATTTGGGTAGGTAGAAAGATTGTCGCTGTTCCAAAAGTCCATTGTGAAATACTTTTTTTTTTTTTTTTGGGTGGCAGTGTGCCCTGTCAGTAACGCTAGGTGCATAGTGTATTACAACCGTTCAAAAGTCTCTGTAGCTGACATTCCTATTTAAAACCGTTAATTTAGGCCACAGTTCCTCATTTGCTGCTGCTCTATAATGTTAGCGCATTCAGAATATTGGACATTCATTTAAATTTTTCTGATCATACAGTTAATAAAAATCTGCAGTACTGTAATTGTGACTAGAGATGAGCGAACATGCTCGTCTGAGCTTGGTGTTTGTTCGAGCATTAGGGTATTTGCATATGCTCGCTACTCGGACGAGCGTATCGCGATCCTCGAGGAAATGGCAACTTCCTCTTCCTGCATGTTAGCCGCCTTTTTCAGCCAATCAACATGCAGGAGAGTCTTTGGTACCTCCTAGCATCACGTGGGGCCCCAACAAGTCGATAGCAGGGATTGGCTGGCCAGATCAGATGACCTGGGAATATAAGAATCTGGTCCCGCGCTGCTCGCGTCATACTCCGTCTGCATGAGATTAGGGATAGAGCTGCTGTCTGTCAGGGAGAGTGTTAGGGCCTGAATTTAGTTGTTGGTTAGGCAGGAATCACCCACAAAGAACCCAACAGCCCTTCTAAGGGCTACAAGCACGTTTTTTTTTTGGTCTCCTCCTGGCTGCTGGCTGGGACTTGTAGTGCAGCGACCGCCATCTTGGCTGCACACTGTTAGGGCGTGAAAATAGAATCTGGTTAGGCAGTAATCATCCACAAAGAACCCAACGCTCCTTCTAAGGGCTACAACAACATTTTTTTTTGTCCTCCTCTCGGCTGCTGGCTGGGACTTGTAGTGCAGCTACCGCCATCTTGGCTGCACACTGTGTACTGATGGCAGAAAGGGGACAGCACATGGTCCACACAGACCCCAATGAAATTGCCCAAAGTCCTCTCAGTACTCATTTTTGCTGCTGCTGTACCTTGGCTTGCTGGGATCTGTAGTGCAGTCTAGGGAATACGCTTTGTCACTCAGTTATATAAACTACAGTCCTGTGAACAATTGTGAGGTGTGCTGTACAGCAGCGTCAGTTTATAAAATACGTTTTTTTCACTCAATTATATAAACTACAGTCCAGTGAACAATTGTGAGGTGTGTGATACACTAGCCACAGTCTAGAGAATAATTTTTTTCACTCAATTATATAAACTACAGTCCAGTGAACAATTGCGAGGTGTGCGATACACTTGCCGCAGTCTAGAGAATAATTTTTTTCACTCAATTATATACACTACAGTCCAGTGAACAATTGTGAGGTGTGTGATACACTAGCCGCAGTCTAGAGAATAATTTTTTTCACTCAATTATATAAACTACAGTCCAGTGAACAATTGTGAGGAGTGCGATACATTAGCCGCAGTCTAGAGAATAATTTTTTTCACTCAATTATATAAACTACAGTCCAGTGAACAATTGTGAGGTGTGCGATACACTAGCCGCAGTCTAGAGAATACGTTTTTATTCTCAGTTATATAAACTACAGTCCAGTGAACAATTGTGAGGTGTGCGATGCACTTGCCGCAGTCTAGAGAATAATTTTTTTTCACTCAATTATATAAACTACAGTCCAGTGAACAACTGTGAGGCGTGCGATACACTTGGCACAGTCTAGAGAATAATTTTTTTCACTCAATTATATAAACTACAGTCCAGTGAACAATTGTGAGGTGTGCGATACACTTGCCGCAGTCTAGAGAATAATTTTTTTCACTCAATTATATAAACTATAGTCCAGTGAACAATTGTGAGGTGTGCGATACACTTGCCGCAGTCTAGAGAATATTTTTTTTCACTTTTTTTCACTGTCCCAGCCCTACACCAGCACGTGTCAGAGAATATCATCCGTGCCCTGACCAACACGGTTAGTGATGAGGTCCACCTAACCACAGACACGTGGACAAGTGCTGGCGGGCAGGGACACTATATCTCCCTGACGGCACATTGGGTTAACTTGGTAGAGGCTGGGATCGAGTCTGACCCTGGGGCCACTCATGTAATGCCCACACCAAGGATTGCTGGGCCTACCTCGGTCACGGTTTCTCAGACTTATTATGCCTCTTCCTCCAACCCCTCCTCCTCTTCGCACAGAAACACTGAGCCAACAGGCAATGTTTCTGAGGGCCAACTGGCACTCTATACAAACAATGTTTACGGAGGGCCACCTACAGGCCCTCTCTCCAATAAATTTTTTAGTAGTGTCAAATACAGACACTCAAAAAACAATTTTACATGAGGGAGTGTCTCCCTGTCTGCCATCATGTTCGGTCAGGCTGTCTGTAGGTACACCACCTCTGTCGTCCGCAGAAGCGGCCACTATGAGGAAGGCCACGGCAAGAACATCCCCTTTTCAATTGAGAACAAGTGGAGACTTGTAGGAGGATGACACTTTTCTTCGGCAGTGGATTCACCTTACCCTTTATCATTGCCATACAACAGTTGGTGAAAAAGTAATTGGCAATGATGAAGAAAATATAACGGTGCAGTGGACCGTCTGTGAAGCAAACCTATATATTCCCACCATGCCAGCCAGTGGCATAGCTATAGGGGAAGCAGGGGAAGCGACTGCTTCGGGGCCCGAGCTCAGCAGGGGTCCGGGAGCAGTAGCAGGGATGTGGCAAGTCAGCAGGGTAATATTTCTATTTCTCTCTCTTTCCAGGGGTGGGGTGGGATCGTAACGCTGCGCATTGAAACAAGAGGATGGGGAGAGAGGGATTCTCCTACCTCTCCTCTGCGCTGCTGAACTGTGTAATCTGATTGGTGGAGGAGCAGTGAGAGGAAGCTGCTGCTCCACCAATCTTTTCAAGTAATACTTCAGTCACAAACAGGGCCCGGTCCCAGACTTCCAGAAGCACCATGTGAACCCTGCATGTGACCCTCTGCACTCCTGCCTGCCCATCAGGCTGCCTCTCCTACCTGCCCCTCCACCTCCCTTGTAGTGCCAGCTGACCTCCTGCTCTGGCTGTAACAGACATCCAGGAAGCAGGAGCAACCCAGAGCAGCACTGTCTCAGCCATCTGAGCATTGCTGCAGCCTGCCAGCCAGCCAATACAGCAGACCTTCAGACTCACTGCCAGCCTGACCAACAGTGGTAAGTTTGTGCCCCCTGCCCTGTACTGCACCCCCTATGCTGCATTCTGCCCCCTGCCCTGTGTCCCCTATGCTGCACTATGTTGGCGGCAGAGTACGTAGTTCCTTGGCCACCTGAGGAGGGGAGACGAGGGGAGCATACAGCAGTTCCAACAAAGGCAAGGCGACACTCTCCAAGGCCTGGGACAGTTTTATGACACCCTGCCAGCACCCTCACCCTGATGAGCGGCCTAGTGTGACAAGGAGGGAAAAGTATTGGGTGTCTAAGCTGGACTCATGGTACGAACTGGCGCTCTATGCCTTGGAGGTCCTGGCCTGCCCTGCCGCCAGCGTTTTGTCTTAGCGAGTATTTAGTGTCGCTGGGGGCATAATTACTGATAAGCGCATCCGCCTGTCAACTGACAATGCTGACAGGTTAACGCTTATCAAAATGAACAAGGCCTGGATTGCCCCTGACTTCTCTACTCCACCAGAGGAAAGCGGCTTAAATCTGGCTTTTAGGGTGTATTGAATACACTGTATTATCATGTACCCCGTCCTCCATCATATGAAACAGCTTATTAGGCTTCCCTGGAAGTCCACCAGCTGGGCCTGCACCCGAATTTTTTAGCCGGTCAGCACACCAGCTGGACCTACAACATAATTTTTTGCCCTGTCAGCTCACCAGCAGGCACTCAACCATAATGTTTTACATGCTTAGCTCACCAGCTGGGCCTGCATCCGAATTTTTTAGCCGGTCAGCTCACCAGCTGGACCTGCAACATAATTTTTTGGCCTGCCAGCTCACCAGCAGTAACTCAACCATAATGTTTCACACGCTCAGCTCTGCTACATGTCACTTCTAATGTTTCAGACGTTCAGCTAAGCGGCATGTCTCCCTTAATTTTTTTTTTTCGGTCAGCTCAGCAGCAGAGTGTCACCCTTAAATTTTTTGGAAGGTCAGCTCGGCATTAGCGTGTCACACTTAAATATTTTTAACGGTCTGCTCTTCTGAAGAATGTCACATCAAGAATATCATTTTTTTGGACGGTCAGCTTGGCATTAGCGTGTCACACTTAAATATTTTTAACGGTCTGCTCTTCTGCAGAATGTCACATCAAGAATATCATTTTTTCGACGGTCAGCTTGGCATTAGCATGTCACACTTAAATATTTTTAACGGTCTGCTCTTCTGCAGAATGTCACATCAAGAATATCATTTTTTTGGAAGGTCAGCTTGGCATTAGCGTGTCACACTTAAATATTTTTAACGGTCTGCTCTTCTGCAGAATGTCACATCAAGAATATAATTTTTTCGACGGTCAGCTTGGCATCAGCGTGTCACACTTAAATATTTTTAACGGTCTGCTCTTCAGCAGAATGTCACATCAAGAATATCATTTTTTCAACAGTCAGCTTGGCATCAGCGTGTCACACTTAAATTTTTTGGACAGTCAGCTTGACATCAGTGTGTCACCCTTTAATCTGGGACAGTGTGATAAAGTGCGGTGGCAGCAGCATGGAGTCTGAATCTATTATTCAGAACTCAAGTATTGAGTCGACCCGGCTTGGTTTGAACACTCGATTTTTTTAAGTAAACGATTCTGGCCCCCGGACACTCAACGAACAGCATCAGGGTGGCGCTGAGAGGCAGGGGCTCCAACAGGTGGTAGCTCACCTCCCTGCAGTCGGCCAACTCGATCCCAAGATCAAACTTCGAGCTTTTTAAGTGCGGCAACTTATATAAATGTTATTGCTGGCACCAGACTTGCCCTCCAATAGGTCCTCGTTAAAGGATTTTACGTGTACTCATTCCAATTACAGGGCCTTGAAAGAGTACTATATTGTTATTTTTCGTCACTACCTCCCCGAGTTGGGAGTGGGTGATTTAAGCACCTGCTGCCTTCATTGGATGTGGTAGCCGTTTCTCTGGCTCCCTCTCCGGGGGCCATTGAAGAAGGCGACCCCTGGCGACGGAACGGAGAGTGAGAGTGGAATGGCCGATTCGGCACACGCTGCTGGAGGGCCCTGGCCTCCCGCGGCGGATAGCGAAAAAGGAAACAGTCGTTAGCGACTGCTAGCGGTGCGGCGGCAGCAGCATGTGTCCCCTATTGAGTGTCACTCTTAAATTTTTAGGACGGTCTGCGCAGCAGCAGAATGTCACCCCTATTGTTTTTGAGTGTCAGCAGCAGGCCATCAATGATAATTTTTCACGGGTGTGTTTGATGCCCTACTTTATGTATAATAAAGGGTATATTGGAGTGCCTGATCCTTGTAATTTTTGGCAGCCCTTTCCCTTAGTGCATGGGCTTTATGAGTGTCGGAGTACCACAATTATACCACAATGTAAATGAGGCCCTCCTTTATATGATACACCGGTTGTATGGGAGTGCCTCATCCATGTCATTTTTGGCAGCACTTGCGCTTAATGTACAAGTAAATCTATGTTTCCCAACAATATTTCCTGGAAAATCGATGTTATCTTGGGTTTTTGGGGGGTATTTTTGTCATTCCGTAAAAGTGGCGTAATAGCCGGACATCATCTTTAATAGCAGCGACTTCGGTGTCCAAGATGCATCCAGGCATCCTCCCCATCCTGTTCCCTAAGCATTTCTGTGATGTTTCCACCATTTTCTGACGTTTCCCTTTGGACCAGACACCCTCCCCTCATCCGAGCAGGGGGTCCCTGGCCTTCTCCCATTGACTTCCATTATACTCGGGTGCTAGGCCAAGCACTCGAGCACCACCTAGTGTTTGGCCAGAGCACCCGAGCACCCAAACATCGGGGTGCTTGATCATTACTACATATAATATCACAAGAGATAAGAAATGGTAAGTCAACCATTAGATAATTCAAATCATGTGCTCTTTGTGGAGGGATCGAGGTATGGCCAGGATGGCAGGTACTACACAGGTTGGGCAGTGGTGATTAAACATGACACTCTAAAATGCAGAGTCCTTACCACCACACATGTCTGCCCAAGAAGTGAACCCGGAGACTCTGGAGATGGCTTGCAGATATGCAGAGGGAAAAACAGCCAACATTTACACTGATTCATGATGATTTAGTGCATAGCTCATGTGCGCCCTAGGGTTCAGCACTGTAGCAGCCAGTTATACTCAAGAATGTATGATTTGTGCCCCAAACAACGTGGGTAACATGGTTAAGGTACCCCAGAAACACACACTTCGCCCCTTGTTTCTATTTCAACGCTTGCAGACTACATTCAACTACCCAAGGTGGGTGTGTATGAGTATGTATTGGTGTGTAATTACTTGTTTTCAGGATGGCCAGAAGCATACCCGGTAGCTAAGGTCACAGCCTAGACCACAGCAAAGAAGATTATGGCCGAAGTTGTATGCAGGTATGAGGTGCCAGAGACCATTGAAGGTGACACAGGTGTTCACTTCACAGATGAAGTGATGCAAGACATGATTAAAGTTTTTGGTGTAGAACAGGCTCTACATGCTTCGTACCATCCACAAAGAAGCGGTAGAATAAGAAAAAGGGTATGAAAAAAACGTGAACGGGACACTAAAGTTAAAGATTCAAAGAGCCATGGACAGAGTGCCTGCCGATAGCCCTCTTTTTATTAAGGTAAACCCTTAACCATAAGACAGGCCTTAGTCCCTATGAGGTCCTTTTTGCGTCAGCTCCTAGGACAGGATTGTATTTCCCACAGCAGCTCCAGGTGCAACATGGTTGTCTAACAGATTATGTGATCAGTTTGCACAGGCATTTGACTAAAATACATTCTCGAGTTTTTACTTCACTTCCAGATCCTGATAAGGTACCAGGACCCTACCCACTTGTGCCTGGAGATTGGATGCTGCTAAAAAGACACGTTTAAAAAGTCCTTAAACCCTGGTTTGATGGTCCATTACAAGTGTTGTTGACTAGAGATGAGCGAGTAGTGAAATATTCGAAAGTTGGAAATTCGATTCGAATAGACCGCGAAATTCGACTATTCGACCGGATATCGAATCCCATTAAAGTCTATGGGAAAAAAATGCTCGCCACTTGGAAATCTCAATTCGACCACTTGGAGGTCACCAAGTCCACCCTGGAACCTCAGAAAAGGATGCCAACACTGCTGGAATGCAACTGGGACAGCAGGGGAAGCATGTCTGGGTGCATATAACGCGCCCAAGTCGCACTATTACGCCACTATCACAGCCTCTCAACAATACACTCCAAACACAATCTAACCTCTCTGTAAAGTGAGACCATACAAGGAAACCTTCTTTCCTCTACATTGCCATGGACCCCAAGCCAAACTAGACAAAAAAGAAGATGAAATTCTGCACCCCTTAAAATCACGTTGCCTATGACAACCACAGATGGCATAGGCAAGGGGGAAAGCAAATAGACCCCACCCCTAATTGTCATTGTGTGTGTGTGTGAAATGTGGTCAGACATGTCTTCTTTAAAATGTAAAAACAACTCAAACACATGCAGAAGCCTTAAAATGCCCAAATTGTTGGCGCTAGAGATGTCAGTGACCCGACCTGGCCCAGTGTCATGTCTAGCAGGTAAAGCAGTGGGGATGTTGAGGGATGCGTAGGACCGCAAAAGGCAGGAAGAGGCCGTGGGCTGGCCAGAGGCTCATGGAAAATTTTGTGGAGGCCCAAGAGGTGAGACGTCTTAAAATTGTGTGGAGGCTAAAGAGGTGAGACCTCTTAAAAATTATGTGGAGGCCCAAGAGGTGAGACGGGTTAAAAATTATGTGGAGGCCCAAGAGGTGAGACCTCTTAAACATTTTGTGGAGGCCCAAGAGGTGAGACCTCTTAAAAATTATGTGGAGGCCCAAGAGGTGAGACCTCTTAAAGATTTTGTGGAGGCCCAAGAGGTGAGACCTCTTAAAGATTTTATGCAGGCCCAAGAGGTGAGACGGGTTAAAAATTATGTGGAGGCCCAAGAGGTGAGACCTCTTAAAGATTTGTGGAGGCCCAGAGGTGAGACCTCTTAAAATTATGTGGAGGCCCAAGAGGTGAGACCTGTTAAAATTATGTGGAGGCCCAAGAGGTGAGACCTCTTAAAGATTTTGTGGAGGCCCAAGAGGTGAGACCTCTTAAAGATTTTGTGGAGGCCCAAGAGGTGAGACCTCTTAAAGATTTTGTGGAGGCCCAAGAGGTGAGACCTCTTAAAGATTTTGTGGAGGCCCAAGAGGTGAGACCTCTTAAAGATTTTGTGGAGGCCCAAGAGGTGAGACCTCTTTAAAATTATGTGGAGGCCCAAGAGGTGAGACCTCTTAAAAATTATGTGGAGGCCCAAGAGGTGACACCTCTTAAAAATTATGTGGAGGCCCAAGAGGTGACACCTCTTAAAAATTATGTGGAGGCCCAAGAGGTGACACCTCTTAAAAATTATGTGGAGGCCCAAGAGGTGACACCTCTTAAAAATTATGTGGAGGCCCAAGAGGTGACACCTTTTAAAGGCTGCAGTTATCCACAGATTTGCATGCAATGTAAAATGGTTACACTCATTTTATAAAGGCAACTATCATGAAAAATCAGTTTAAATGTATTGAGGGCAGCACAGAGTATTTCTACAGAGGAAGGAGTATTCTTTTTATTTTTTTTCCTTTTTTTTATATGTATATGCTGTTGCCTTCAGTATATGAGAGTTGATTTCATGATGCTACTGCAGCCACTTAAAACGTTTTAAGTCTTGTTTTGTTTTTTTGAATACTGAGAATGCTATTTTGTACCAGATTTTGTATGTAAAGACTGAACACATTAAAATGAGAATGTTACCAAAATTATAATTTATAATTTATTTACCTTTTGTGGAGGCCCAAGAGGTGAGACCTCTTAAAAATTATGTGGTGGCCCAAGAGGTGAGACCTCTTAAAAATTATGTGGTGGCCCAAGAGGGGAGACCCGTTAAAATTATGTGGAGGCCCAAGAGGTGAGACCTGTTAAACATTTTGTGGAGGCCCAAGAGGTGAGACCTCTTAAAAATTATGTGGAGGCCCAAGAGGGGAGACCCGTTAAAAATTATGTGGAGGCCCAAGAGGTGAGACCTCTTAAACATTTAGCGCAGGCCCAAGAGGTGAGCCATAAATATATAATTGTTCTTATTTACGGAGCAATTCTACGGCGGTTAAGGAGGAGGAGGAGGAGGAAATGGCACTTCATACATATGGCACTTTACTTTTGGCTGCTTTCCACGGTTGGAGAAGCAAAGTCCGGGTCAATCCACTTGCTGTTCATTTTGATTAGCGTCAGCCTGTCGGCACTGTCGGTTGACAGGCGGCTGCGCTTATCGGTGATAATGCCCCGGCAGCGCTGAACACCCTTTCTGATAGCACGCTGGCGGCAGGGCAGGCAAGCACCTCCAAGGCGTACAGGGACAGTTCCAGCCACGTGTCCAACTTGGAGACCCAGTAAGTGTAGGACGCCGAGGGATCGGGGAGGACAGGGGTACGGTCTGCCAGGTACTCCCGCAACATCCGCCGATACTTGTCCCTCCTGCTGATAGCGGGCCCCGCAGTGATGGAAGTTGCACGAAGGGGGTGCCATGAACGTGTCCCACACCTTGGAGAGTGTTCCCCTGGTGGCTGTGGGCCTGATCGATGTTGAGGGACTCTGGGAGACCCTCTCCTCTCTGCCGCCAGCGATGCTGGGTGGGAAAATCTCCATCATGTTCTGCACGAGTTCCCTCTGGTATTCCAGCAATCGATTCGTCCTCTCCTCTACCGGATAAAAGAGGAGACGTTATCTTTATACCGGGGGGTCCAGGATTGCGAAGACCCAGTACAGTTTGTTCTCCACTATCCGGACAACACGTGTGTCCCGGGAAAAGCAGCCCAGCATGAAGTCAGCCATGTGTGCCAGACTCTGAATAGGCATGACGTCACTGCCCCCACCAGAGGATCACTTGCCATTTCCTCCTCTTCCTCTTCCGCCTCCTCTCCGCCCCATCCGCGCTGAACCAATGGGACGCGCACAGCCCTGACTGCTACCCTCGCCGCCAGCATCCTCCTCCTCTTCCACAGCCACCTCCACGTCGTCCTCCTCCTCCTCATCCTCTCCTCCTGCAACTGCCACCGTGAAGCAGACAAAGTGTGGTCTGACTGTGTAGCTCCGTTACGTCTCCCTCCTACCCCGTCTCCTCTGCGTGCAATGCGTTCTCCCTTATTTGCGTGAGGGATTTTTAAGGACGCATAGAGCGGGATGTTCGCTCACTATAGCGTCCTCGCTGCTGACCTTCTTGTGGACTCCTCAAAGATACGCAGTACATCGCATACGTCTGCCATCCATGGCCACTCGTGGTTGGCAAACTGAGGAGCTGAGTTGGAGGCACGCGTGGATTATTAATCTGGTATCCATCAATGCTCTCTGCTGCTCACACACCCTGGCCAACATGGAATAGGTGGAATCCAGCGAGTCGGCAGGTCGCACAACAGCCGATGTTCAGGCAAATGGAGGCGTGCTGGAGTTTTTTAAGCTAGCGCAGCTACAGTTGACTTCCGAAAGTGTGCGCACAAGCGCCGCACTTTCACCATTCTCTGCCAGGTTGGGGTAAGT